>CM072777.1:142400000-142403189 GCA_036936925.1 Cenchrus fungigraminus | reverse complement strand
CTAAACCCTAAACCCTAAACCCTAAACCCTAAACCCTAAACCCTAAACCCTAAACCCTAAACCCTAAACCCTAAACCCTAAACCCTAAACCCTAAACCCTAAACCCTAAACCCTAAACCCTAAACCCTAAACCCTAAACCCTAAACCCTAAACCCTAAACCCTAAACCCTAAACCCTAAACCCTAAACCCTAAACCCTAAACCCTAAACCCTAAACCCTAAACCCTAAACCCTAAACCCTAAACCCTAAACCCTAAACCCTAAACCCTAAACCCTAAACCCTAAACCCTAAACCCTAAACCCTAAACCCTAAACCCTAAACCCTAAACCCTAAACCCTAAACCCTAAACCCTAAACCCTAAACCCTAAACCCTAAACCCTAAACCCTAAACCCTAAACCCTAAACCCTAAACCCTAAACCCTAAACCCTAAACCCTAAACCCTAAACCCTAAACCCTAAACCCTAAACCCTAAACCCTAAACCCTAAACCCTAAACCCTAAACCCTAAACCCTAAACCCTAAACCCTAAACCCTAAACCCTAAACCCTAAACCCTAAACCCTAAACCCTAAACCCTAAACCCTAAACCCTAAACCCTAAACCCTAAACCCTAAACCCTAAACCCTAAACCCTAAACCCTAAACCCTAAACCCTAAACCCTAAACCCTAAACCCTAAACCCTAAACCCTAAACCCTAAACCCTAAACCCTAAACCCTAAACCCTAAACCCTAAACCCTAAACCCTAAACCCTAAACCCTAAACCCTAAACCCTAAACCCTAAACCCTAAACCCTAAACCCTAAACCCTAAACCCTAAACCCTAAACCCTAAACCCTAAACCCTAAACCCTAAACCCTAAACCCTAAACCCTAAACCCTAAACCCTAAACCCTAAACCCTAAACCCTAAACCCTAAACCCTAAACCCTAAACCCTAAACCCTAAACCCTAAACCCTAAACCCTAAACCCTAAACCCTAAACCCTAAACCCTAAACCCTAAACCCTAAACCCTAAACCCTAAACCCTAAACCCTAAACCCTAAACCCTAAACCCTAAACCCTAAACCCTAAACCCTAAACCCTAAACCCTAAACCCTAAACCCTAAACCCTAAACCCTAAACCCTAAACCCTAAACCCTAAACCCTAAACCCTAAACCCTAAACCCTAAACCCTAAACCCTAAACCCTAAACCCTAAACCCTAAACCCTAAACCCTAAACCCTAAACCCTAAACCCTAAACCCTAAACCCTAAACCCTAAACCCTAAACCCTAAACCCTAAACCCTAAACCCTAAACCCTAAACCCTAAACCCTAAACCCTAAACCCTAAACCCTAAACCCTAAACCCTAAACCCTAAACCCTAAACCCTAAACCCTAAACCCTAAACCCTAAACCCTAAACCCTAAACCCTAAACCCTAAACCCTAAACCCTAAACCCTAAACCCTAAACCCTAAACCCTAAACCCTAAACCCTAAACCCTAAACCCTAAACCCTAAACCCTAAACCCTAAACCCTAAACCCTAAACCCTAAACCCTAAACCCTAAACCCTAAACCCTAAACCCTAAACCCTAAACCCTAAACCCTAAACCCTAAACCCTAAACCCTAAACCCTAAACCCTAAACCCTAAACCCTAAACCCTAAACCCTAAACCCTAAACCCTAAACCCTAAACCCTAAACCCTAAACCCTAAACCCTAAACCCTAAACCCTAAACCCTAAACCCTAAACCCTAAACCCTAAACCCTAAACCCTAAACCCTAAACCCTAAACCCTAAACCCTAAACCCTAAACCCTAAACCCTAAACCCTAAACCCTAAACCCTAAACCCTAAACCCTAAACCCTAAACCCTAAACCCTAAACCCTAAACCCTAAACCCTAAACCCTAAACCCTAAACCCTAAACCCTAAACCCTAAACCCTAAACCCTAAACCCTAAACCCTAAACCCTAAACCCTAAACCCTAAACCCTAAACCCTAAACCCTAAACCCTAAACCCTAAACCCTAACCCTAAACCCTAAACCCTAAACCCTAAACCCTAAACCCTAAACCCTAAACCCTAAACCCTAAACCCTAAACCCTAAACCCTAAACCCTAAACCCTAAACCCTAAACCCTAAACCCTAAACCCTAAACCCTAAACCCTAAACCCTAAACCCTAAACCCTAAACCCTAAACCCTAAACCCTAAACCCTAAACCCTAAACCCTAAACCCTAAACCCTAAACCCTAAACCCTAAACCCTAAACCCTAAACCCTAAACCCTAAACCCTAAACCCTAAACCCTAAACCCTAAACCCTAAACCCTAAACCCTAAACCCTAAACCCTAAACCCTAAACCCTAAACCCTAAACCCTAAACCCTAAACCCTAAACCCTAAACCCTAAACCCTAAACCCTAAACCCTAAACCCTAAACCCTAAACCCTAAACCCTAAACCCTAAACCCTAAACCCTAAACCCTAAACCCTAAACCCTAAACCCTAAACCCTAAACCCTAAACCCTAAACCCTAAACCCTAAACCCTAAACCCTAAACCCTAAACCCTAAACCCTAAACCCTAAACCCTAAACCCTAAACCCTAAACCCTAAACCCTAAACCCTAAACCCTAAACCCTAAACCCTAAACCCTAAACCCTAAACCCTAAACCCTAAACCCTAAACCCTAAACCCTAAACCCTAAACCCTAAACCCTAAACCCTAAACCCTAAACCCTAAACCCTAAACCCTAAACCCTAAACCCTAAACCCTAAACCCTAAACCCTAAACCCTAAACCCTAAACCCTAAACCCTAAACCCTAAACCCTAAACCCTAAACCCTAAACCCTAAACCCTAAACCCTAAACCCTAAACCCTAAACCCTAAACCCTAAACCCTAAACCCTAAACCCTAAACCCTAAACCCTAAACCCTAAACCCTAAACCCTAAACCCTAAACCCTAAACCCTAAACCCTAAACCCTAAACCCTAAACCCTAAACCCTAAACCCTAAACCCTAAACCCTAAACCCTAAACCCTAAACCCTAAACCCTAAACCCTAAACCCTAAACCCTAAACCCTAAACCCTAAACCCTAAACCCTAAACCCTAAACCCTAAACCTTAAACCCTAAACCCTAAACCCTAAACCCTAAACCCTAAACCCTAAACCCTAAACCCTAAACCCTAAACCCTAAACCCTAAACCCTAAACCCTAAA